>JAHDVE020009519.1:0-15561 GCA_022606495.2 Halesus radiatus | reverse complement strand
TTATTGATAAATATGCCGTCTCATCTTATTTTTATAAAGCCAAAAGAATATTTCAATGCTCCATATCACTTTGAGAGGGTGCCGTTAAAAACATTGGAATTAAATTAAAAAAATTATTATATCTTCAATTGACATAAAATAACTTTGTGAAGTCGTATTTATTAAATTAATAATAATTAATTTTAATTATTAATTTTAATTATTAATTTTTTTTATAGATATTTAAAAACCTCATTGTAATATTTAATTATCGAAGAATAACATAACATAAATGAAAAATGAAACCGGACAAAACGACAGAAACTAAAAAGATTTCAGTCGCATCTGGGACTCTTAATTATTATGAATTAAAAAAATATATTGTTATTTCTTCAAATGATCTAAAATGACTACGTGAAGTCAAATTTATTAAATTAATAATAGCTTTGTGTTTCAAGAAATATATATAATTAATTTAAAATTTAATAATAGTTCCTACAAGTATTTTATTTTTTATGCTTTGCTATTTTCTTTATTATATTTATAATAGTAATAAAAATATTTCCTTTTAAAATTTACAATGCTATTTTTTTTAAATTTAATTTCTTATAAGCATTTTTTATTTATTTTTTCATAATGTTTACATTTTTAATTAAATACTTACATACTTTCCACACTTATTTAAAAATTTCATTTGTTCTATTTTATATTTATTTGCCATTATTTTTAGTAGGTAAATTGTTTATCCCGAGGAGGGGAGCTTTACTCCTGAAACATGCAGATATTTACAGTTATTTTAAATAAAGTATTTATAATTATTTAAAAATATATATATTATTAACCTATTCCAGACAGAATAATAAAATACTCATCATACGAGAGATTTCTCTGCTTCATCAATTTCCTACTGATATCATCATTTCTTAATTTTAGCGTTAACTACGTTAATCGGCAAGAAATAGCTTGGATGCAGGCGAGTTCTCCATATTTTGTATATTGTTTTAATATTGCAGTCTGTATCTGTATTTTCTCCGTAATATTAATAAAAAATAGTGATTAAACATGTCTAATTATTTCAATACCTCCATAAATATACTACACACAGAGTTAACTTTTAGGTATTCCTCAGCAATGCATTTATGAATTGGTAAAAAAATGTAAATATTTAAGTATTCACCTAACGCAATAGCAAATAACGTTTTGTAGAAAAATCGGAATAAAAATTAATTAATATATACATAGGTCTGGATGCTTTGATAACTTGTCGAGTGTTGCGGTAGTGGGCAAGAGAGGTACGGTGTTTCGCTCACCGTACCACGTTGCGCGGTTATCAGAAGTAGACGGCGGTCTGCCAGCTGTAATGGACGTATCATGCGTTTTATACGTGGATATATCTACACAAGTAAAACATGTTAACTGTTCATTTTTATCTAACTTAAAATTTGAAAAAAATTATAAATGTGTACCATGTACACTGAGTGTACAGCATCGGAACTTGGGGATTTTCTAAACCCTATTAAATGATTTTTTTTCTGACGTTCCGTTTTGAGTCGGTTATTTTTGAAATCCCATGAATATACCATATAGAAACTGTATTGTATTGGAAATTAATTTGTTTGTGGTGTAGGTGGCATGCTTCTCGGCTATTTATTAATAATACAGTTTGCTTTAACACTGAACATAGCAAAATAAAGTTATTTTACACTGGACTTACATTAAATGATATCATGTGTATAGTATTATGCTTGAAGGTCTCCGTGGTTGATTTGCCATCCTTGGCTACGAATCCGGAGGTCGCGGGTTCAAATCCCGGCGTGCACAAGTAAATTTTATTTGATTAATTTGCGTTATTTCACGAAATGTTCATTTAAAATAATATGTAGTATATTTGAAGCACGTTCCAGAGTGGTAAATACTGTCAGTATCGCCCTAGTGAAATACCACCATTCATAATCAATATATTGCGTGAAATGACTTTATCCGTGTTTGGTGACCAGACCTGATTATCCAGGTACATCCCTCACCTTCATTCTTCCCCATTTCCTTCCCCACCTCAATACCTTCAGCCCCACAACATATCCTAATTTTAGATGCCATAGTCTGAGTGGCTCCAGCCGGTTGGAAGCAGTCTCAATTAATATTCTAATTATACGTATATAAAAAATGTCTTTGTTCCGTAATTTTTAAAATATTTAATTACATAATGAAATCCCTAATTTAAAAAAAATAAAAAAATATATATATATTTATTTAGTTTTTTTGGAACTCTTAATATTTACTTTTTAATATTTTTTATTGGTATTTACGTATTATGAACTAAACTTGTAAATTTGACTCTAATAAAACGGGAATTTCCTAGTTGGATGGTAATAGTTCTTTTATATGTGTATATAAATATATTTACTTAGATTATTGCACACCGATTTGGATACCTTTATACCAAGCACATGTTGAAAGAATTGAAAGCGTTCAACGTAAATTATTAAAGAACATAAATTGAAATTTTAATTTACACTTTGCAAATAATACGAATCCTTAAAAATCCATAATTCCATCACGCTTCAAAAGCGACGCTTAATATTTGATCAAATCTTGTTGTTACAAATTATCAATAACAGTCTGGACTCGCCAGAACTCGTTAACTTTATAAGCATTCATATACCGTCAAGACCAACTGACAAACCGATTTTATTTATTTGCCCGCATGCAGGACCAATCTTAGGATAAATTCTCCAATCCCCGTATTTGTGAGCAATATAACGCATAATTTCACAATATCGACATTATTCACAATACCCTTTCAAAATATCGAACCGTAAGTAATACGTACGACAGCAAATTGATGCACGGGTATAAAATGTATTGAGAGCATCTCCTGTCCCGATCTTATTTTCCTCTTCCTCCACCCCCTTCCTTCTTATTTTGTTTTTTTCTTTATCTCGTTAGCTTAATAAATAAAACTTCTCTATTTTACCTCTATTAGCACAAGAAACTTAGTTGGCTTACCTTTTTGATAAACTTCCTTTGTATATATATTTGCATTAAAAGCTGTTTGTTCCTTACAAATAAATAAAGAAATATAAAATAAATAATAAAAAATAAAAAAAATATTACATAATAAAAATAATGCGGTGTTATTGGAGGAAATCATACATATATTATGCCTCCATGCCTCAAAACAAACAACATTTTTGACGTACTAAGACGTAGTTAAATGTGTTCATGAATAATAGTTATTATCAAAATACTTACCTACGTTTTCGTAGGTACATATATACACAATTCTTTCAAAATGTCGTTACAAAAAAAAAAACTATCTATAGATAATAAGTAACTCCAGGGAAAAATATTATTAATAAAATTCATAAGAAATTATTTGTTTACACCACTGTTTAATACATAAATAACAAGTTTTCGGAATCGAAGTGAATTTCGCATTAATTCTATTAATGACGCCACAAAATAATTTATTGAAAAATTGTTTATTTAGTATTTATTGGGAACATTTAACGGAGTGATAACAAATATTACACATTGAGAAGCAAAATATAAGTAAAATCAGTCCATTTATAAAATGTTCTCGTTAAGCGTTAAGTATATATATGTTTGTTGATCCGTTATCTATATACACACATACTACCGATTCTGAACAGTCAAAGCTTTAAAACTCTTTTTAAAACAGAAAAATTGTTCTATTTTAAGTCGCTTTATTTTATTTATATTTATGCGTTATCGACCGGTTTCGGTTGACCTCAACCTTCATCAGGAACCTACGCATATAAACGTAAACATTTAAGTTAACAATGTTTTTCGTTTAAATTATAATTTCAAGCCACAAAGTGATTGCTTTCTTCGATAAATTTATTTTCAGTATTTTTTTCTTGTATTTATTTATTAATTGTGGCTCTCCAATAGAATACATCAGATAATTATTAAAGTAACGAAATAAATTTTCAATGTGGTTATAGGGGTGTTTCCGGTTAGAGGTGAGCATAAAATACATATAATAATTATTCGTAGAATTTATCATTCGTTATTTGAAAACGAAAAAAACACTAACAAAACGCCCTATTGGTTGGTATCTTCTAAGTAAATTCATTCTGTGTGACGCTTGCGCAACATCACACTCCCCCCCGCCACTACCGCTCGAACTCTGAGAATTAATTTAACTACGAAAAATTACTGTTAGAAGGTCAACATTGAAGAAAAAATAAAATAAAAATTGATTAGAGTTCCTTATTGGAAAGCAACATTTTGGTTCTCAATTTATTATAATACGTCAATAAAGAACTCCAGTACAATAAAAAAAACTTAACAACATTAACGTTCAAACTTAAATACCAGTACATTTCATTTTGTTTTTTTCTAAAGTGTGTTTTCGTAGTTAAAATAATTTTTAAAATTTTCAATTTTAAAAATTATCAATCCCTCCAAAACGCATAAAATCTATGGCGGGTCGGTTGTGATCAGTTTTGAGGTTAGAATGTCAAATGTCAAACAAGGATACACTTTACCGTACATAGGTTTATATTATATTCATGGTAAACCACAACTAAACGCACGTAATAACATTTTGTATCGTTTTAAAAACTTTAACTCAAAGAGAAAAAATAGTAATTATCATAATATATGCACTGACAATTAGTTTGTTCATGAATACTCTAATTTCTTTAATTAATAATAGTTTTTATATATTGAAAAACAATTCGAGAGCTTAAAGTCGAACACATTAACCCTTTGAACCCCATAGGCCGGTAAACCGGCCTGATTTGGCGAAGCAAATACCCTGAAGGCATCATTTTTTTTTTGCTACTGGAAGTCTGCAATTATTATGAACTAAAAAAATAGTCTTCTAATTGACAATTGATTATTGATCGAAATTGCGTTTTTAGTAAAATATTATTTTTTGGTCAAAAATTGCTCAGGAGCTCAGGGATATGGTGCTGATACAATGAACGCCTTAGGTTTCAAAGGGTTTAGTTTAAATTTCGACAAAACTAAATTAAAAATACAAAACAAAATCGAAAAAATAAAAACGTCCATACTAATCCAATAACAGAATGCGCACGTGACGTCAGATGTTCCAAATACAATGGTACCAACATAACAAGGTGTTTTGATCAGATGATTTTTATTCACTTTTAATTAACGATTTATAAATTCTACGTATAATTGTTCATTATATATATATATATAAACATAAATAAAGTTATATATCCAGAATCGGCGTTTCCTGATCTCTATGAATATATTTTTAAAACGATTATATTTTTTATTGGAGTTCCACATTGAGAGCTATTGAAATTCCTCATTTTCACATATCCATAATATATATCGACTTTAAAAATATAGTTTTTGCGTTGTCACCTAAACATGGGTTTACATGTATTTAAGATGTGTAAGAAGAACTGAAAACGAAATAAACTCGTTGCGCTGTTCGCTTTCTCCAACACAATAATAAAATAAAAATGAATAAAGTCTATTACGCTTCTCACAGCTCCATTCGTACACTACGCGCACACATATACAGTAATGAATAAATACTTACACTGATATACTGTATTCATGCAATGTATATAATAAACCGTAAGATCTTTATGGATATACTCCAATATCTACGTTAATATAATATATATATACGTACACGGTCGTCCACCAATTTTCTACGCACACGCACGTATTACGTATACCAGGATAGAACGTATCCGCACGTACACTAAGATATATTCATACAACCTTGTACGGAACATGAATGGAAGACTGTGGCAACCGACGTCATCACTGGCTCAGCTGTGGGGCGGCGATATTTGGGGGCGACTCAAGTACCATTTTGATAGGGATATCGCTAAACGAATTATTTCACCTTAAAGTAACGGAAATATCACACAACTTAATGAAACGCACCAAAGAACTTTTTGCCAGCTTTAATTAAGTTTTTTTTTATAAACAATAATTATTAATCTAAAACACTCATCCAAATTGAAAAAACCTTCCGAGCTTCTAATGTCCGGTCAGATGACCGGACATTAGAAGGGTGCGGGTTCGAGTCCTGCCGGCGACATTTATCTTTGCTCGGAAGGTTTTTTCAATTTGGATGAGTGTTTTAGATTAATAATTATTGTTTATAAAAAAATAATAATTGTTACCCTTTGCACTATGCACAAAAATCTTGTCTTAAGTTTTAAAGAACTTTAGTTTATCAATTTAATTAAGTATTTAACTTGACATAATATTTTTAATAATGTGTTTTCACCAAAGTTTCTGTAGCATTAACACATTCGATGTAGGTAACCTTTCTCTTTCTTGAAAATGATTATTTCGAAATAATCATTTCCACTTTACGAAAATCCTAGATTGCGACGAACGGTTCCATGACAGTTGATTCCCCGACAATTGGCCCCCCGAAAGTTGCCCCCCGACAGTTGACCCTTCCAACAGTTGATCCCCCCGACAGTTAATCACTCCGACAGATAATCCCTTAAAGGATTATTTCTGCTTTATGGCATTTGTAGAGGAAGTATGCAGAGAGAATATGCGGCCGTATAACAAAGGTGGTTCAGGTGCTTTAAGTGCTATGTTATTATTAGTATTATTTAAAACTGCAGTACCTACACATCTTCAATGATGTATATACACGTGCACTCACAGAAAGATTCAGATGTTTAATAAACATCAGTAGCAAGTTGCAAACACTGCGAGTGAGATGGATAAAGTGAGAGAAGAGAAAACAACAATTGCCATGGTGAGTGCGAGGAGAGTTAGTGACAGTTTCAAAATTAGAAATAACTGTTAGTGAGATAGGTAAATTAAGAGAAAAAATAAGAACTAACGTATTTTAATAGATAGAACGTCGAGTAGTTTTGATTTGTTTGAACAAGAAATGGTATAATACAGGTCCTCGATCACCCAAAAAATGTCTTCGCGATCGACGTGCTGGCTATCCTTGCTATATACCATTTTCCATAGATTAAAATATTTATTATTTAATTTTAAAGAAATACCTCAAAGAAACCTCATTGAAGAAAATTATGAGCTTTTATGAGCATATGTTAAGTGTAAAAAAGCATTTATTTCAATAATAGTCTTATTTGACTACAAGTCTTGTAATAATAATAGTCTTATTTCTACTCCTTCAACGATATTAATGCAGGCTATCAGTTTGACCATTAGAAGTGCAAAGAGGGCTCGCAGAAATTATGATTGTGCATTACTGTTTACCATTACATAAATTGCAAATACACTCTTCTTTTGAATTTAATAGGCACCACAACTGACTTTGGTAGGCACCACCATAACTAACCAAATCAATGGTTTGAGGCGAAAGAAAATCCTCCCATTTTCTTGCTTATTTTGGATTTGCACATTTCTTCGTGCAGATTTTTATACGGTTTTCACAATTTGCCTCAACTATCAACATTATGAAATTTATTACTTAAATTACAGAATAATTTGCATTTTATCAAAAATGGTTTATTTCGGACGAATTAAAAAAATGTTTGATCCACATCGGTGGCAACTGTAACACTTCTAACAAAACAAATCAAATTTGTTAATTGATAAACTAAAGTTGTTAAGTTAAAGTTTGTGCATAGCGCAAAAGGTAACAATTATTTTTATAAACAATAATTATTTTTATAAGACAAGTCAAAGCATTTTTCACCAATAAAATGTAGACATAATTTGTCTCGACGCCATCTATTTAGGGATTTAGCCGTTACAAGCCTTTCTCATACTAATAAAGTTGGTTGTTTACAGGTGAAATATAATAAAATCAGTAATTATTGAATGAAACACTAGTATATATTGATTAACTTGGCGGGTTTGCGATAAGCCGACGTAGCTCAACGGTAGAGCATCTGACCGGCAATCAGAAGGGTGCAGGTTCGAGTCCTGTCGGCGACATTTATCTTTTCTCGGAAGGTTTTTTCAATTTGGATGAGTGTTTCAGGCTAATAATTATTGTTAAAAAAAATAAAATAAAAAAATCAAATTTGCTTTATTTTAATTTGACAGTTTTCTTTTGATCTTTTCCAGTAACCTTCAATGTACGAAAAAATATAACAATTATACAGCCGTGGTACAGCCTGTATATATTAGACTTCTTGCGCAGCGCCGAGCCTTCTCGTCCGAGGGATGGCGTGGGGGGCCTTATTTAGGGGCGGGAGTTTGGGACAGTTAAGGGTGGGTTGAACAAGGGGGTGAGTTGGGGTAATGGGGTGAAGTTTCATTTTTTATATCCCCTGGCCCTTGCGCCGCGCTTTATGAATGAAATGTAGAGCGCGAAAATTATGGTCTTTGGAATATGCCTATTATTTCTGAAAATCAAGCGGTTTTTTGGTGTTTTTATGGAATTATCTGGACTAACAAGAGAGATTATTTGTATTGTATAGATTTTGACGATTTGTAATAAGATTTTTGTTTCTCTTAAAAATAAAGAAAGACGTCCTCAAAATGTAATCATTGATAAATATTATTTTAACATATAGAAGGAAGCAATCGCTTTGTGGCTTGACATTATGATTTAAACGAAAAATGTTTCTGTTTTAAGCTTTTATTTTTTACTTTATTTTGTTTATATAAATTTTTGCATTCTACCGGTTATATGTATAAATTCCTGAAGAAGGTTGAGTCCAACCGAATGAATCGAATGTAGAAATATATGTAAATAAAATAAAGTGGCATAAAACGAAAACATTTTTCATTTAAATTATATTATTTCAACTTTTCGTTGAATCGCAATAATCTTTAATATTCTTTGTTTATGTGTTTTTATACCGCTCGACCTAAGTAATTTTACAACGTTACAGGAATATAGTATTTATAATTAATTATTCAAAAAGTAGATACCTGACCACATCCATCAACAAAAAAATAGTCCCGAGAAAAAAAATCGCTTCAAAACATTAGAAAAATTAATCTGTAAATTTATAGCGCAAAATTCAAAAACATTACCCGTCTAACGATGATCGGGTGGTTTTATTTGACAATACGATCAAGAATAAAATGTAACAGAATGTTAAATAGTTTTATTGTAATGTAAACATTAAAAAACAAACGAAAATTTCACGAAAACGATATGAAAATATTATCTTTTCTAAGATCACAAGTGGGTAAAAATATTATTGAACCTAGGATACTCAATTACTGAAACCAATTGTAGTAGTAACAAATAAGGGGTTATTTAAGGGCGCGAGGCTTGCAGTTCACATAAGTTCCAACACCAACCCTAAATCAATGAAGGATAGAATCGACAGAAGGACTAATTTATAGTGAATTAGTAGGATTGAGATATGTTTTATAAAACCACTGAACACGTTTAATAATCTATAGATATTCGATCAATTTTTTGATTGGATTTGTTATATATTTTTTTAAACCCCTGTTAAATTAAAGCGTTTGTTTATTAATAACATTAAATTAAAACATTGAAATTAACCCCTGAATAAACTCTCTCAACCTCTGAATAACTCCCTCTGCCCTGATTATGGATGCTGTAATGCTGTTAGAAATGTTGGTTACAAGAGGAGGAAGCATAACACGGCGAAATATCCCAAAAACCATCAGGGAAAAAAACTTTGATCTTTGCCGATTTGAAAGATACTTAATGTCCTAAAATTAATGACCGGTTTCAGTCTGTGACGGATGGTTTATATACAATTTTGGATGTCAGCGGTAACAAACAATGATTTTACTTAGATTATAATTTTCAGTATTCAAGGAAAATAGAGTGAACCTACGTCACATAGAGAACCGAAAAATATATGTAAGTTTGTTTGATTTTGAATTAGCATTTTTTCTAACCTAGCGCAATCGGCATGAAATCTTTCCACTTTTAACATTTGTAAACAATGCCATGTACATTTTTTTCTTAAATATATGAAATGTGTTACTTTGTGGTACATCACGTTACATTAAATACTGGTTACAACACAAATTTTAAATATTTTTCCAAAAATCAAGTTATTTCAACGTAAAACCTAGTCACGCTATGATTAGAAATTTTAGGCCACACTCATAAATACCCGTGCTCAGCAAAACAGAGGTCAATTACTGGAAAACCCATTTAAAATGCCACAACAAAGCCCAGCCCTAGAGTAGCTTTAACCATCAGCTTTTCACGTATGATATTCGGCTTTATTGAATGAGGTACGAAGCCTACCCGGTTTACCTACTTCTAGTCCCAGTTCCCACCTCCCCCATTGTACTGCCCTTCCATTGACAGGTGGTTTCAAAGGGAACTGACTGGGCAATAATGGCAGAGCCTGAGTGGGATCAATATGCCGTGATGAACTAAATGTTAACAAATGATTCTTGGTTGGGACTTGATTGTTCTACTATTCATTGATAATAATTACCTCAAATTTAGATAAATACGTAATATTTGAAACCAATTTATATCGACGATTTTTCATGTCTGTGGATGAAGACCAATGGATTAACTTTAAACCATTCATAATCAACCCTTTATTACAAGGGATCTGAAAAATTCGCTACATTTTTGGCGAAATTTTGCGCTATTTTGATGAAATCCGCATTATTATTGGAGAAATTTGCATTATTTTTGAGAAAGTGAGGTTATTTTTTATAAAAAACGTAAGAAATTAGGTAAGTAATCAATTAAAAAACATTAAAAAACAACTTTACAAAAAAAAAAACAAACTTTTTCAAAATATTAAAATATTAATTTATATTACTAGTTTAAAAATGAAATTATATTTATTATTATTTCTTCATTGATATTCGATTTATATTCACTTTGTGACTTCATTATTAATAGGTAAATTAAAAATATACTTTGTATTTATCACTTTGTTAATATACACAGATATCATGTTTCGAAATGGATGCTTTCTTCATGAAGATATCTTTCTTCATCTTATATCTGATATATAAGATGAATAAAGCATCGCTTTCGAAACATCTGTGTATATTAATACAGTGGTGAGTACAAAATATATTTTTTAATTCATTTATTGAAGTTATTTTTATTATTAATATAAATAAAATCAAGAAAACAACACGGCACAAAAAATAAAATGGTAATATATATTTTGATTTATTTTATTATTATTTTGTTTCCAATTTAATTTTTGTTCATGTTTGTAATTTGTCTATTCTTACATTATTATTTTTCTATGTTTATTAATTGTCTATACCTGTCCTTTTTTTAGTGAATGGTGTATCCTGATGAGGGAAGCTTCGCTTCCGAAACATATTGATATTTATATATCCTATTAAGCAGTGGTGCACACTAACTAATAGTTAATACACTAACTAGTTAGAACTAACCATCACGCCGTTTCTCCGCAGAGGTAGGCAGAGAGGACGGACCGCCAAACAACTCGATCTTGGCATATACTTCTTGCTTCATTCACATTCATACATCGTCTCATACATTCTCTTCTATTATTCCGACTTCTGACATGGCCCGACTAAAGTATTTGATCATTTTTTTCATAATTGAATTATTTAAACTGAGAAGTGGTGAATAAATAAATTTTCTTACTTTATTAATTAATTTTATATTAGGATCATTCGTAGGTTAATTAAAATGAAATGAAATGGAGTTCTACGAATTAAATACAAAAACAATAAATATATAAGATATTGAAGAAAAAAAAACTTTAAGTATGTTAGGTATGTTTCTGAACACCCTATTAACTATTTTCCATTTAACTAGAAGTCTCATGGTACTGTAATTTTAAACTGTACGCAATCAGCTTCCATTCTAATACATTTCTGTCATCAGTGTTTAAAATAACAATCTATTTTGTAATTTCTAAGCAAATTTGCAAACGCCCTCAGGTAAAAAAAAAACCGGGGTCTTCTGCAAACTGTTGTTATCGATAGTTCTTTTAAACGTTGCTTAGAATGTTGCTTAAATTTTTGCTTAATTTTTTTACGTAAATGTTGTTTGAAATGTTTTTTAAAATGTTGCTTTATATATTGGTTGAAATGTTACTTGAGATGTTGCTTGAAATTTTCCTTTAAATTTTGTTTGAGTTTTTGCTTGAGTACGATGATGTGTTTATTTAGTAGCTTGAAATACTCATTTAAAGGATGTTTGAAATGTTTCTTGAAAGTTGCTACAAATGCTTTTTAAATCTACTCACATATTATATTAATTAACTACATACATACATATTATTCTTAACCTATTTTAATACTTGCATTATATATTATATTATGTAATATTACATCATTTTTTTTTTATTATCAATTATTTTTATTAAGATTTAAAAACCTCATTTTAATATTATGTTCTAAAATGATTAAATATAAAAATGAGGTTTTTAAATCTCAATAAAAATAATTAATAATTACAAAAATTGAATATATTATTTAGACTATTATAAAAATTCAATAGATGTCTCATATAAAAAAAAAATCGGATATAAACCAAATCTTAGTAAACAATCATTTATCAATGAACTTTCAACAATATTAACAAAATGTTCAAACCCTAATGAAAATATGCTAATATTTGGTGACATAAATATTGATTTGTTAATTTATATTGATCCTGTGATTATTCACTATGAAAATGCTCTTTCAAATAACTATTTTACAAAATGTATAAACGACGTTACAAGGGAAGCTATAGCAAATAGTAAAATGGCACGAACATGTTTGGATCATATTTTTGTTAGATATAATAGCAAACACAAAGAAACTGACATACTCTACGCATGTGTTTGTGACTTCATCATTGCAGACCACTTTGCAATAGCTGTGAACATTCCGTACTATAAAACTAATAAACGGCCTACAAATAAAGGGCGGAAAGTCTCAATTTTATCTCAAAAACGAATAGATTTTTCAATTAGAAATTATAACAGGAATGCTTTGCTTCAGACAAATGATTGCAATAATTTATATAGTCAAATAAAAAGCAAGTTTAACAAAGTATATGAAAATAGTAAAATATTTATAGATGTAAAACCCAATGCAAGACCTTGGATTATAAAAGAATGGATGACAGAAGATATTCTATCACACATTAAAAAACGAGATTCTTTATTTAAGCGGTGGAAAAGCTCCCCAACAAATGCAATTTATGAAAAACAATACAAATCTTTTCGTAATTTTGTTACTAAATTAATAATAAAAAGTAAAGCAACCTTTTTCAATGATAAATTTAAGAATAATTTTCCAGATATCAAAAAAACATGGGATGAAATAAATAAAATTCTAGGACGTAGGACAAAAAGTAACTGTGACGATGTAATTAGTAGGTTTATGTTAAAAAATCAATCTGCGGAAAATGTTACAAACCAATTTGTTAATTATTTTTCAGATAACATAGCCTCAATGGTTCATAAATGTGATTTTAAGGCGTCTAATATTGTCCCGATAGAGTCACCGCAAAGTTTGTATATACCACGAGCATCACTCGCAGACATACTGAGTATAGTCAAACTTCTCAAAAATTCAAGTCCCCTGGCATAGATAATATCCGAATGTTTGACATAAAAAGACACATAGATATTTTGGGTCCTATATTAACCCATCTGATCAACACAATTTTAACACAAGCTGTGATACCAGATGAACTCAAATATAGTATTATCAGACCTATTTACAAAAATGGGAAACATACTGATATAGAAACCTATAGACCGATTAGTATATTACCCGCTCTAGAAAAGATTCTTGAAAAATACATATCTTTAAAACTAAGCAAATACTTGGAGTGCTTTTCTTTAATAGATCCTAATCAATTTGGTTTTCAAAAAAAAAAAGTACTGAAATGTTACTTCAGGATTTCTCTAACTATATAAATAATGAACTGAATAATAAAAGACATGTTTTGGTACTGTTTATAGACAATTCAAAGGCATTTGATACTATAGACCCGATGAAATTGTTAAATATTTTGGAGGCAATAGGGGTAAGAGGAAACTTTCTCAAACTGTTCAAAAACTTCCTAACCAACCGCCAAATCCAGGTAAAAATATCAGACAAATTTAGTAAAAGAAGAAATGTCAAAACAGGAGTTCCACAGGGGTCAATTTTAGGTCCAACGCTCTATATTATCTTTGTATCACTTATGAACAAAATATTCTCGTTTGTTAAACATTATGTATATGCTGATGATACAGCACTTATAATATCCCATGAAAATTTGGATACTGCAATAAAATTGTTACAGGTGAACTTTATTTCTTTATTAAAATGGTCACATGACTCTGGTCTAATAATCAATGCTAAAAAAACGAAATTGATGCATATAAGATCCCCGCATGCAAGGTACAGAGAGGCACCTGTAATCATATCCCATTCATTTAATTGCATTCACAATAATACCAAACAGCCCTGCGCGTGTACAAGTATCAAATTAGTCAACCAGTACGTGTATCTAGGTGTTACGGTGGATTGTAATATGAAATGGGACGTACAAATTTCCAACCTCTGTAAGCAACTTCGAGCCATTGTAGGAAGACTCCACAAGATAAAATTATACGTGCCTATAAAAACTATGAAACTAATTTATTTGTCTCTAGCAGAATCGACTATAAAGTATGGTATAACTTCTTGGGGACACTCCTGTAAGACCAACATAAAACATTTACAGCTGATTCAAAACGCCATGGTAAAATTGTTAGTAAGTAAAACAGTTTTTAACCAAAGGCGAGGCATTGATATCATGTACAAATCAATTAATGTATTAACTGTTCGTGGTATTTTGTGGCATAAAATTCTACTGCAACATATATCTGAAAGTCCGTATAAGGCAGTGGTGGATCATGTACACAATACACGTTTCACACAAAATATAGGAATGATAGTGCCAATATTTCAAAATAAATATGGTCAACGAACCCTTGAATACATTGTACCATTTATATTTAACAAATTGCCGTACGAATTTAAAACAATTGTCCTATGATGAAATTCTCACTGATGTTAAAGTGTTGGCTTTTGGAAAGTAACCTTATGTATTGATGGTAACAAATATGACGGTCTCCATGGTTGTATAGCTCCTAGATATCTGGTGTACTTACTGTTACGGTGTTACTATTATATTTAAGTCTATCCTCATTGTAACCAACCTGTACTGCTGTTTTATGTATATATCTTTTAAATTTTTATTTCTTAATCTATTTAATACTTACATATGCTTTGATATTTCTGATATTTACGTAATAGTAATATTTTTGTAATATGAATGTTTTTATAATGTCGATATTTTTAAAAGTATTGATGTTTTTATAATATTGATATTTTTATAATATTGATACTTTTATAATATTGGTACTTTTATAATTTTGATATTTTTTATGATATTGACATTTTTATAATATTATTTAAATCAGTGTTATAAGATTGGACTCTAGTATCTCAATAACAAATCTGTAATGCTTTTACCATTATTTTTTCTCTTTAATTTTTTTTTTTCAACTTATGTACAGCACAAGATGCATGCGCCTAAATATAATAATTTTGCCCTACATTTGTATGATGATTGTAATTTATTGTTGTATTATATTATATTGTTGAAATAAACTCCTGCTGACAAGCTGCTTGCAGTGGCTTAGCGGGTATAAGTTCCCACTGTATATAATTAATATTATACAATAA
>JAHDVE020009518.1:0-17629 GCA_022606495.2 Halesus radiatus | reverse complement strand
GTCCTAGTGATTGGATGAGCCACTGGACGAGTCTTGTATTGTCTGGAGACAAAGCTACCGCACCTCCTAGTAATTCGAGTGCACAATTACGATCCATGTCCTTATTTCTTGTCCGGTGTGTCTGTGTGTCTGTGTGTCTGTGTGTCTGTGTGTCTGTGTGTCTGTGTGTCTGTGTGTCTGTGTGTCTGTGTGTCTGTGTGTCTGTGTGTCTGTGTGTCTGTGTGTCTGTGTGTCTGTGTGTCTGTAATATTTTTGCCTCTCAAAAAGAGATGGTGCAACAATAGTGTTGTTGGTGTTTTTCCACACCAAGTTAATTAGGATATATATATGTTCAAAAAAATATTTCAGATAAATAGATATATGCTTCAGAGACATCTTTGAGTTTTTTCGATGAAAACTGAGATTTCACGTCATAGTCATTTCGAAAGTAATTTGAAAGTAAGCCGGTAACAATAAGTTTTTCTCTTTACTTTACTTTGGAACTCACAATATGATAATTCATAGGAATTCAACTATTTTTTATTTATTTTTAAATGTATAAAATAACAAACCAATTATTTTTTTTTAATTAACTACATAATTTACTCCCGTATGTTTACTTACCTTATTTTATTGATACAACTAAATTTAATTTTACTATATAACCATCAAATATTTTTTAGACATTATACACATTTATTTAATTTAATAAAAAAATTGAATACTTGGACTTGTTTTACCCTTAAATAAACCATATTTAAAAGACAAAATATGAATAAAAAGTAGGACAAAGGTATTGATTCGGGTTCAAAAAGGCCAGCTTCCAGGATAAAGACGCTAAACTTAATCAGCATCAAGTTTGTGTGCAAGGTTACTGCTTTTGCGAAGCGTATGGCCAAAGACCATCACCAAAGCGAGATCAAATCACCCTCCATTAACACCCAAGCCCATACTTTCTTTCGACTCCTCAAAATTCTCCGCTATGAAGGTAAGAAACTCTAAACTCAACAGATATTTTTTTGAATGTAATAACATTAAAACATTTTTTACGGTCTAAAATTGGGCTGAAAAGGTCTTCGATTGAACCATATGACGAAGAAAATTCAGAATTTGACTTTCAAGGAAGATAGTGACTCGAGTCAAAGATCGCAGACCACTCCCGTGACGGTTGTTGCACCAAGAACATTACCCGTTGATGGATTGAAATTTGAAGAAGAATTGTCGATGCCTCATTTCTGAATCAAAAGAAAAATTGAAAAAAATTGAAATAAAAAAGAGCGGTTTATTTTTTTATACTAATTTGATGTATTAAATCTAAAAAAATATTTTTTTTAATTAAAATTTAAATCTTTACACAAATACAATTTGAAGCATCTTTATAGTTTAATACAAACTAAAGTGTTATATGGATAGAGATATTTATTTATCTAAAGTACCTTGTATGATATGACTCATATTTTTTATGGGAGTTGATGATGTTAACTAATGACTTCCATACCATATATTTTTTTATCATTTCGGTTAAGCTCGACAAGAATATAAGGTATGCATATATTTTTTACCTTTTTATAAGATGTCAATAATCATTACAAAAATAGTGGCGAAATTATAAAACTCCACATAGTGTTTTTACTAATAATATTCAATGAAATCTTAGTCATAATTATTCTAGTATAAAAATGTAACGTAATCCAACATTCTTGTCTGACTAATATTTAATTGTATAAGAACACAACTTAAATTTATATTTTTTTTAAATATGTGTCATCATTCAAACTTATATCATTTTTTGTTTCTCAACAGTTTGTCTAATCATTTATAACATTATACATATATTATTATTATTTTAAAATAAAGCAATCCACGAATATGTTTAAAACATTTGCAAAGTCCATTCAATTTATGGCTCTTCCGAAGAGTCAAAGGTTCAAGTTCTCATCGATGGTGGCAGACCCATTCTATATCCTCGGCGTTTAAAAAACATCAGAGTTCTCTGATATTAAAAAAGCATTCTATAAACTTGCCAATGCATACCATCCTGACAAAAACCCTTCGCCCGTAATCACTACTTCTTTTCTCTTTATTATAACCAAGTAATACACACACATACCCTTCAGCACAATCAAGTGATTCTAATATTCGTAGTAAGCGGAACTACAATTCATAATTATCAAAGAAGCATTCGAGCAAATCAAGGTTATGAAAGGACTTGTAGTTGCTCAACCTTTATAAAAAAACAAAACCAAATACACTGCTGAATCGGTGAGACCCAATGCGTAAGAGTTCGAAGATGACGAAATAGACACCAGCAGAAAGAGCGATGCTGATTATCGAATGTACGCGTAAAAGAGTCCAGAGTCGGCGGAGTACGATAACTTGCGAAAATCATTCACTACGATTCATGACATCAACGATATAAAAATTCGAGTCGAAGAGGGGACTATGCCAGATTCAACAGGTAATAAATAATATGTTTTTTTATTTAATTAATTACAATAAAACCCTTATAATTATGTTAAAAATTTAATATGAGAAATATATGAATTAATATTTTATTTTGATTAGAGAGATTCGGACTTTAGAAGTATCGGACAAAGATTAAGTTGCTATCCGACAGTGGAAATACTTATATCTTCATCATCGGCATAGGAATGTTCTTCTTCTTCTTTTTAATGTAATCCTTTAAAAAAAAACACATATCTATATCCATATATGTATGATTTTCTCTAATTAATATATCTTATGATTATATGCGGTGTAGGAATAAAATTGTATCCGGAAGAAGCTCACTCAATTCCAAAATGAACATGTATAAACTTCTGAAAAAGGAGAATACAACCTAGATACAAGGCAATGATAACGTCATAGAATAATAGATCAAAGTCCTAGAGATGAGAGAGCCAGAGTACCGAAAGTACAAAAAATAGGTAGAAAGGCAGAAAAAAATAGATGCGAGACAGTCGATCGGACTCGAGACCCAAGAGGAAGTCATTTCCAAAGAAGATATGCGAGATTCCATCTGAAATTTTATTTATTTTTTATGTACATATATCGACAGCGTAAACTATATCCCAATAGTTAGTGACCTTTAATATCTATTCTTTTGAATGTCATTATTCAGTAAAGATATATACTATTTTTTTTTTAATGATACTACATCCTCTTTAAAAATAAAACAAATCATAAAATAATTATCCAGTAGATAAGGTAGAGATATATTATTTAATGATTGCTAGGTAAGCTTCACTGAGAGGGTATAAAATGATGAAAAGATTTCGCTCAATTAAATCCTCCGGTCCGAATCAGTGGGCTTGGACCACCCGCCTTGACTTGGATAATTTTATCCCAGGTAGATGTCAGAGGCTTTTTTCCAAATAGCTCCAGCTTGTAGTTCATATCATATGGCCTATTATTCACGATATTAAATTCTATAACATTTTTCATAAACGTATAAATAAGATGAAGTTTAGTTTAAGTGCGTAGGTATTACATTTGGTTTGGTCCTCGAGTACTTTTCCGTCGTGGACTTTATTCTTCAGAATCCCTTACATCTTCGTATCATGTTCCCAATTCCTGTCTGCATATTATCGCTCGATAACGTATCGCATCTCGAATCTCTTCTTCGCGTTCCTATTCTTCTCCTCTAACATTTTGACTTCTTCGGGAATGTCTTTGGTCGGGTCCGCGATGAACCGCTCTCTGTTGATATAACTGGGTGGGAATTTGACATCCTTTCCGTGCTACCGCATCTCCTGCTCCAACGCTTCTTGGTAATGGGTCTATTTGTTTTGGTCGTAAAATGTGCCTATGACGGGGTTAAACTCATGTGTCTTCCAATAGATATTGCTGGCCTCGTGTTTCTGCTTCCGCTAGTCTTCCTGTCTCCTGTGCTCGTCATTAGCAAAGTAGGAATTAGTTATTATGTCAAACTCACGGTTCTCTTGATGTAGTAATTTCTTTTCAGGCTTCTGGGTGAGCTTGAGTTCAGCGTTTTTGAAGTACAGATCAGGGAGCGGTTGATTGCTGACGATGTTGTAGTTGTTACGAAGGGGCGCGTGGTTTTTGGGGATGTGGTGAGCTTCATGGAATTATCGGTATGGATAAAGATTAATGATGTCGTAAGGTTTTTCGTATTTGGTTGTATATTTCTAAAAAAAGATATATATATTAATAAGAATTGATGCTACATTAATTTTTAATAGATATAGATTGATTGGTAGAAATGAATACCATTTGAGTAACGAGTGAATGAGCACGTTTTTGTTCTTCCTTGTGGGAGACTGCGAGATCGGTTTCCAAATCCTTGAAGGTTTGGAGGACGGGGTTGAACCTGGACTAAGTAAGTTTCACATCTTTTTCAGTGATGCGCTCGACTCGTGGATGTTCCGGACCAAATGGTTTTTTAGTCCGCTTTGCCTTCTCATAGGTTTTCATCTCGTCGCGCCATGATGACAAGTCTTGCTCCGATGAACCAACTAGCATTATTTAAAAAGGAAGGGAAAGTGTATTTATGTTTTTTTTAATATATATTTTCGATAGATCTCGATTTTTTGCAATAATATCAATATATTTTTGTTTATAATGATATTTTTATTGTTCTATTCACTAAACTTACTTTATCTTCCTGGACTTTTTTTATAAATATACATTAAATATAAAATTTAATACTAGCAAAATCACATATATTTTTTTAGATATGATGTGATTCTAGATATAAATATTATTATTCAACATTGTTCGAAGGAGTTCGTTTTGATTGTAAATTTTCTTAATGACACACCTTTCCTAAAAGTTTGAGGTTTCAGTATGGTAGGGGGTTAGATTTGAATTTCAACAAATTCATCACTAAGTATATTATTTTAAAATTGATAAAAAAAGGGGCTGTCGACACATGGACTTCCCAAGCGGTCCCCCACCTTAGTACTATCCATGCCTTAAGCCGCTTAACTTCGGAGTTCGGATGGGATCCGGTGCATTTGGCTTAGTATGGCCGACAGCGATAACTGATGCATCATATTCTATTTAAGGTGTGGCTCCCCACCATTCATTTGGTTGCCATGTCCTTTGTGATTATTGTTCTCCTCCAAAAAAACAAAGATATATTTTGAATATAATATATTTGTGAATCCCATATAAATATTGATTGAGATTTCAGATTTTTATAAAAAATTGACTTTGCTTTTATTTTTGTATTCCAACCTAAAGTAGCGATATTTATTTATTTTACTGATCATGATACTTAAAATAAATATATATATATATTGTTCGAACACATATTCAGAGATGTAAGAAATTCGATGCCATTTTTTGAGTTATTATAGATTTAGATTTTTCTATCAATTATGATATTTATTTATCAACTTGTTCTTTAATTATTATTATAGTTGTTGTTTCGCGCAAGTTGCTTTTCAAAAATGGCGGATGATGCCAAAAGTAAACTCACATTCGGTATTCTCCGAAGTTTCTTCTAGACTCTCCAATTCAATATTCTAACTCGTGTTGTTGGGTTAGTACGTGAACCCGTTGTAACAGCCTGACTTTTCCTCACTGATGCAAGCATCCAGGATGTATTTATTCGATTGCAATTCCGCAGTCGTAAACTCGCTGTCGAAATAAGATACGTCCATCTCATTCTGGATATATGGCACGAAAGGAGACTTGACCTGCCTCTGCTAAATTTCGTTCCAGTTTGATTTCTAAAACCAAGGATGATTCATGATTTCCGAGACTCCTCCCTGACCTCCCAGTCTTTCCGAAAGGTTCTTCTGAAGCAACCCTTCGATAAGATTTTTTAATTTAGATGAAAAGTACTTTGGGCAATCAATGCTATCAAATACAATTTTTTGAAAGAGATCAGTCCTGTTTTTGGATTGGAAGGGTGGAGTTCCACTGACCATTTCATAGATAATGGCGCCGAGACACCACCAGTCTAGACTTTTACCAAAGCCACTCTTCTTGATAACTTCGGGAGCCATGTATTCGGGAGTTCCTGCTATGGAAATATCTGATGGTTTGTGCTAAAGCAAGGATAGGCCAAAATCTGTGAGTTTGATATATCCATTTCTGTCGATCAGGACGTTTTCAGGTTTAAGACTAATAGATAAAATTGGAAAAGGGAGAAAATTATATTAATATAAGTTCGAAGGGAGTGGGGTTAGTTACTCTCGATAGATAATATCTTGATGGTGAAGATAGTCCAATGCCAATATCATTTGCGCTGCAAAAAAACGTGCTCTATGTAATATACATTAAAAAAAATCGTCAGTTAGCAAATTATAATTGTCAGGTATAATTTATTGGAAATTTAAATATTCGAAACAACGAACATCGATCTAAAAAATGTATAGGAGGCTATAAACCTTTTTTTAAAATGGAAATATAGATATATAGATATATGTATGTTTACTGATCCTCTGTTAGTCGAATTCTTTTTGCTAATAGACTGAAAAGCTACCCTCCAGAACAGAATTCGAGGACGAAAAAGAGTCGCTGCTGGGTCTGGAATGAGGAGTCGATTTTGACTATGAAGGGATGGCTGAGTTTTGCGAGGATGTTTCTCTCCATCATCGATTGTTCAGTCTGTTTCTTCTTTTCGATCTACTTTTTATCCAAGACTTTCATCGCATGTAATGCTTGGGACTGCTTGTTCTTGACGAGAAAGACGCTAGCGTACGATCCCTTTCCAATTAAGTTAAGGGTACTGAAGTGGCTGAGTTGAGGTATTTATTTTTGAATCGAGGGTATGTGTGTTTTTATATTTATTTCCATGATTTTCCTAATTTCTCAATATTTACACGATTTCACTCTTTTCTTTGTTTCTCTATCTTTTTATTTTTTGTTTCCTAGTTTGTTTAAAAATATTGTTTGTCTGCTGATATATATATTTATTATCTTAAAGGGAGTGCTAGGCTTTTTGAAATAAATTTTAGAGCTATAAAGATATAATTATTGTTTTTTTTTCTTTATTCTTAAGATAAGAGTGTGAAATGTTAATATTTTAATATTTTAATATTTTAACTGGATTCAATTATTTATCTTCTTCGACCAGCGTAATTATAATTAGCCACTTCGGGCTATTTTTTGTGCAAGTCAATCAAAACACCAGTTCAAAAATAAAAAAACATAAACATATTCTTATAGTATTAAACTTTAATATTATTTTTTTAGGAATAGGTTCATTGCTTCGAGTAAAAAACATTACATTGAAAAAAATAACTCTCACAGTTTCTAATCGATAATGTATTATCTTATGAATCAAATGTAAAATGTATTAAATACAATTCGTGAAATCACATTAGATATGGCTCACTTATTGAATTGTACCCATCATTCCTTAATAAATTTTGGGATATTATTGGTGTAAAGCTCAAACAATCCAACCCTAATGTCTGTAATCTAAACTTTATTTAATTTTTTATGTCTAGAATTATTGTTTGATTGGAATATAATTTTTCAAATTTTTCAAATTTTTCAAATTTTTCAAATTTTTCAAATTAATTAGTTCCCTAAAAATATTTAAGAAATATCCCCCCATCTGGATTTGATTTTTAAAATAAATTCCTTTCGATTTCAACATTTCCATAAAAAAAGAAATCTATTTTTTTGTTCCCATAAAAATATCAGATTAAAATTTAATTAATTTGTCAACTACTATTGATGAGAATAATATTATACAGAGATATTGTATTTATTAATTTAAAAGAAAAAAACAAAATAAAGGTATAGAAAAATGCATAATGTTAGAAGGCTCTTTGCCAGAGTTTCAACCTTTGTGAAAAACACAGAGCCGATTGCGATGGAGAGAAATTTCAAGATTATTAGCGAACGTGCCATTCGAGGATGCAGTCCTCCTTAGCTAATTACCTTAATTGAATAGGTTTGCAAAATACAGATCACCAACCCGATAGTTGCTCCCCTTTCATAACCAATGCAAACACTCTCTCTCTACGGAAACTTCTTCTCTTAATTGCATACTTCAACTGACCCTTAAATTTCTTTGATTTTCGAAGAAGTGACCAAAGCCCTCATTCAAATTTAAATAGTCGAAACCATTATCAACTAGCTAACAAAGGTCAAGACACTGACTGCAGAACTCAGCAAACTCATCGGATTGTTTGTGGTTGGCTTTCATCAATGCGCCCTTAGTTACATAGGAAATAACAAAGATCATTTGACATTCATCTCCAACCTCTAAACTTTGATTCGACATTTCCAACCTTTGTTGATGCTGGTAAAGTTAGACCTTGTGGCAGCTCGGCTGGTTCTGTCGGTTTATCATAGTCTGGCTACTCGGGATCAGAGAATTCAGGCCAACTCGCTTGCCCGTGACAAAAAGACGTTTACCTACCTCATTGGAATCCTGCTGAGAGAGATGAATGCTTCAGTCGTCACCCCTGAAGAATTTATTTAGAATGCATATACAATAAACAGGTTCGGGGTTCACAATGTTGCTCAGACCCTGTTCCCCAAAGCCATGAAGGTGTTCGGCGCAATAAATTCCAATACTTTTCAAACTTCTTTTTATTATGTCGGCAGGCTCATTTACGCGTGTGCGAAACTTGGAATTCTCACACCTTAAATCAAAATAGGAATCTAAAAAACCCTCTAATTAGTGACCGAGCAAAATCCGAAAGATGGTACTTTATCCATTATTATTGTAGGAGCTTTGCATCTCAACGTTATCGATGGAAAAAAACTTGCCGAAAACTATCCGACGTTGGTGAAGCGCATTCGTAAGATGGCCGGCTCGAGAATTATATATATCTTATCAAATGCTAGACATTTACTTAAAAGCGGGTTTCTAGACTCAGAATGGATAGCAACATATTTGAAGACGATGAACAACTCGGAGTACTGGAAAGAAAATACAAGATCTTCATATTTTTCAGGAGGCTTTATTCCTGTACTTAAATACGGCAAATCATTATTTAATGCTGATGAGTACGACTTCTTTGAAAAGGAGATCCAGAAGTATCCTAATCTGATGGATAAATTCAATAATTACAAAAACACGGAGATTCGAGATTAACTATATAAGCACTAAAACTACCACGAAAAAAACTTTTTCCAGAGGAACATGTACGAGATCATGAGGAGAAGCAATATAAACGTGAAATATTAGCAGTCAGGTAACTCACAGATCCATTTTTACCTAAAACCCTCATTTCTCGATTTGTATTATTTTTTATAATTGTATGATATATTTTTTTAGTGGCTGGCGTGATGGTAATTGATATACTGGTAGACAATAAACTTATTATCGAGTGTCAAGGACCCGATCACTATGTCTATGACGATACTATAAATATCGTTTCTAAAAAAAATAATTCCAATGCTAAAATCAAGAGTCTCCAGGAATTGGGCTTCGAAGTTATGGAAATTCCTTTAACTCAAAACAAAAAGAGTTAATCTGAATTAGTTGTATAAATTATCAGGAAACTAAAAGCCTAATAGTATAAGAAATATGGCCTTATAGTTTGAAGAAAACTTCACACACACACCCGATTCACTTAATTTTTTATTGATTTTAATCAAAGGCTGTTTATTTGTAAAAATACTATATATTCAATCATCAAAATAATAATATTTTTTGTTTTAATTTATTTAAATATTGTATGACAGCAACTTCTTCTTCATTTTTAATCAAATGTGTTAAATTTTGCTTTCTCTTTATCTCCTACTCACTCAGTCTGGAGGATGTCGGAGTCTCCTTGTTCAATCACAGCCAATGTTGAACATCTGTGGAAACGACCACAAGCAGTGCCGAGGGCGATGTTATTACCGTTGTAAAATACGATCTTGATTTTGGCCAGATGGGCATAGTACTCGATCTGGGCCTTGCGGATGGTGGGACAGTTACTAGACAGGATGATGAGTTTGGCATCGCCTGTTCTAATGGCCTTGAGGGTGGACTTGAATCCGAGGACAGCTTTTCCCGATCTGAAGACCAGACCAAGTTTGGTGTTGAGGTTGTCAGTGGTGGCTTTTTTTACCATAATGTTGTTTTAATAGGATTATTTTTTTAATTATTATTTATTATAATTTATTATAATTTATTATAATATAATATAATATTTTTTTGCAATAAAGCAAGGAAAGGATTAAATAAAAGTATATAATGGTCCTGCATTAATTTAAATGAGAAAGGTAAAACAAGTTATTGACAGATAGTTACATTTGAATATTTCCAGTTTTGTTGATTGAGTGATTTTAGTTAATTATTGTGTTTTTATCAAATACACATAAATCTCAAAAATAAGAAATATATAGCATTTATAATTTGCTGGATTTTTATTTTGACTAAAACTTGTGTTTATTCTGTATTTCTTAATGTTTTTCATTTTTCAAACTATAAATTTGTAAATTGATACATTTTTAAATCCTAAAATATATTTTTAAACTAATTTGTATATTTATTTATATTATATACATCATTTAAAACTTAATGCCTCATAATAAAAACCTACAAGCAATCATAATTGCTGTACTCCTATGTACCGTCATTTGTGACCCATTCTACCTGCCTACCCAACTCTCTCTCCAAAAATATATAAGAAACCAGCCTGAACACGAAACTGTTTCGAAATAACAAGTTGCGAAGTGGTTGGTCGCAGAAATGGTGGAGATGGATTCGCAGCTTGCTAATCAGGAGTAAATGGTTTACTCTTTTTTCGTGGACTGGGCAAGGGATACCTTGGAGTATGCCGATGTCGCTCATGTTGTCGAGCAATTTGTGACTCAATAGTTCGCGAAGAAGGTCGATGAGATGCAAGAATATCTAATACAGATCTACGGTAAATATAAATCTATATTTATATGCCAATTTTTCCTTTTTGAAAAAGGGAAATACTCTTTGTACAAATATTAATGTAGATATTGAGCAATCTGATAAACAATTCGTTGATGAACTTAAGAAGAATCCCCAATCCTATTTCCTGACTTTCGATACCTACAAAATCCTCAAAGATTACCAGCGGAAAACAACAAGTTAGCATGAAGCCGACACTGACTTATGAATATCTCGGACTATCCAGAAATCTTATTATCAACTTATTCTTTAAATATTTTTCCCCTCTCTTTTCTCAAGAAGGTTTATTAATGTTTGCCTCATAATTATTGTGCGGGTTACACTCCTTTTTGTTTGTGTTAAAAATTGATTGTATAAATGAGTTCAACCAAATACTTTTTTTTTCGAAAATTTATATTTTATTGAATATACTTTAAATAATTGCTATATATTAAAATGATTTGGATAAAAAATTCTTCTTAGTATATTGAACTATTACATCATTAAGGAAGGTAAAGATAGTATCAATAGTATCTCTTTTATTCTCTGATGTCCATCCCGACCGAGGTTTGCCCGTTTTTCGTTCCCCCTGATTTCTTCAGACTATTCTCCAATTCCTGCTGGTTTGATGCCAAAGTAGTGTGAAAGTTCTCCAGAATTAGAATCAGGTTGCGACGATTGTTCTCATCCAGCCTACTTGTCTCTTTCGACAAGCTGAGGTCCAACAATGGCTTACTGGGAGAAAGACCGCTGTTCCTGAAAGTATCGGTCGGGTACGCGGAATTCAGCTGTTGCTGATATTGCAATTGTTGGTCGCTATTTCTGGAGAATTTATACTCGCTTGAGTTGCTATTGTTGTTATTGTTAACGCTTGAGGAGAGGGCAGTAGGCGGTGGAAGCACGGAGCTGCGGTTATCCTCAAAGAATTATTTTTTTGCGAAATTATTGTTATTTTTAGGATCAGTGGTTGGGATGATGAACCCCGATTTGTTGGAGCGCTCGGATGCGACAGTTACGAGATAAATGTCGAGTTTGTTCGGTGTGAGGTGGTCGTCGTTAAAGATATTGTTGAGGTATATCCATTCCTTCTGGATCTTGTCATTCGATCGGGTCAGTGGGAGGATGGTTTTATCCATGAAGGCCCTGAAGACTTCGATAAGTTTTTTGTCAAGGTTCATTTTTTTATTGATTAGACGAGATTAGAAAGGCTTGGAGGATTAGAATTTCCTTGAAACTATAAATATTGATTGATCTATATTATATATATATTATTATTATGACATATTTTTTCTTAAATCCCTTTATTTTTATTGCTCATTTTTATATGCAATATTTTTATAATTCAAATCTCATAGCATTGAACAAAATTACTTTTTTATTTTGCGAGTGTTACGATTTCTTAGATATATATTACTCAAATTAATATCTACTGAGTACATATAATCCTATAGATAAACAGAATAAATAATTAAATGGGTCAGTACCGTAGCCAGCCTTTAAAGACTCAATAAACGCAAAAGGGATAAACTTAAAAGCTATCTTACGCTGCATCGAGCATGTGTGGTACTTTAAACTTAGCTCAATAATTTCTAAAAAAGATATTCATATATCTATTCAGGATGGAAACTTACGATGGAAGACACACTTATCTGCATCCCAAGTTATACCAATAAATAATTTGCATTATTCGCTGTATTTGACGGCCACGGAGGTACTAATGTATTATCGAAAATTCTTTATCCATTTTTTGGCAAATATTAAATATTCCATAATCTTGTTCAGGAGATGATGTCGCGAGATTTACACAGAAGCACTTTCCTGAAGAACTCATGGCGAATGAGTCATTCAAGGAGGGCAATTACGAAAAGGGATTGGTGGAAACATTTTTGAAGCTGGATACTATTTTATTTACGGAAAAAGGGCGAAGAGAACTTCGCACTTTAAAGACCAAAGGTTCTGGAGATAGCGGAGAATAGTCGTATGCAGGTATATTTGTTAAATGATATGGCATATCCTTCATTTATGGGGTTATTTTAAAAATATATCAGGTTGCACTGCAAATGTCTGTCTTATTACAAAAGATCAAGTAATCGTTGCAAATGCCGGAGATTCGCGTTCCATTGAAATATCTAGAGACAGGACAATGGCCCTGAGCATCGACCACAAGCCAAACAACGAAGCAGAGTAGAAGCGAATCTAAGCAGCTGGAGGCTTCGTGATGGAGGGGCGTACCAATGGTAGTCTTGCCGTCTCCAGAGCCATTGGAGATCTCTAATTCAAAGGAAATAATAAATTTAAATGCGAATAACAAATTATTATAGCAAAACCAGACATCAACAAAGTATCGATTGATGAGGTGGAACTCATCGTGATGGGAAGTAGTGGCATTTGGGAGGGGAAAACTAGCGAAGAAATCGGGACTTATGTGAACTAGGGAGTGAAGAGCAGGAAGCCTCTCTATTTTCTGAATGAGAAGCTGCTCGACAGTCTGTTGGCGAAAGATTGCAACTCTGATGTAGGACTTGACAATATGACTATAATCACTATACAGTTAAAAAAGAGGTGAAGGAACAGATCTTTTTTGACAATTTGTATTTTTCCTCTTATTATTTTTTTGTTCTCTCGAGTTTAAATTTTATTTTTTTAAATGAAACATTTATACTATTAAGAGAGTGGCGTAGAGATATTGTTTTAAATAACTTTGTTTTATTGATTTTAAACAATAAATAAATAATCAAAATATATTCGGATATCAAAATGTCCTCTTATTATTAATTTGTTTTTCCAACTTGCTTACAATACTAATCTCCTCTTGCTCAATATTGTTACTATTTCTCCAAATATCCATCAAATCATCCCTGTTCGTGGAAATCGCTTCCACCTATTCTTCGTGTTTAAAGTAGTCGAGATTGCAGCTACGGGGGATCAGATCTTCGAAGTCCGCGTCCCTCTGTTCGTTGGTATTATTGCTGGGCTATTTGATAATGTTGGCTATTTCGATATACACCTTTCCACCGCTGTAGCCGTTCAACAGCATATAGGAAGGGTTAACAGTTACGTGAGTTTTGAGGGTGCTGTAGATTTAGAGTAGGTTGGACAGAGACATCTTCTGGAGGTAAGCGAGCCTCAGACAGGCTGCGTTGATCGGGATCTGTAGCTTCGGCAGTTTGAAGGAGTATTTCTATAAAGTGTATCCGAGCAGCACCAAATCCTCATAAAGAGAGTTATTATTACTCCAGGATTCTACTTTGCGGAGAGGAAAATTTGATAGATTGTTTACAAGTTTCTCAAGCACAGAATTGTACGTTTATTCGTCTGTTGAACTCTATTAATTAAAGATAACACTTTTTTAGTCATCAGCTTCGATTTCCTCAGAGTAGTTTTTCCTCAACGCCGTCCTCCGTTGCATGAGGGTCAACGATATCCCCCCGCTTTTTGAGGGTCGATCTGGATTACGATCTTAGGCTTAGCATTTGTGCTTCTTTGCAATCTGTATCGTCCTTCTGACTCGCATAGGCCTTGGCTCAAGATGACTGTGCTTTGTGGTTGGCACGGTAATTTTCTTTATTTCCATCGTTCCGATATCCATACTAAATGTGAGTGGGTTGATCTCCGACAAGTTCTGTCGAATCTTCAGAATGTGTTCGGAAGTGAATTTTTTAAGCTTCTTCTTTCTCTCTTTTTCTGAGGCTTCAGACCTCCTCGTTGCGAATTCCTCGTTGCCGAGAGTCCGAGCGACAAGGATGAGGTCCTCTACAATGCTAAACCTGCATCCATCTTCGCACTCTGGCAAATTGAGGGTATATCGCTATTTGATGTCCGCAAGCAAGTCAACGGTGTCTTGGAGAATGACTTCGGCTTCAGAGTCGTCATCGTTGCTTTTGATTTGGAACAACTAATTTTTTCTCCTCATTAATTAGGATGTTTTTGGTTACGTGTTTTATGTTTTAGATTATGTTTGTTTTAATATATACTAAATATATTGATAAATATATAGGGAGTGTTGGTAGTCACCTAACATTATATATTTTTATTTTTTGTCCCTCGGGATGGTCCAATTAATGAATCCATAACTTTAAAAAATATGTGTACAAATTCCGAAGCAGTGTTTAAAATTAATTAAATATTTCCACGATTATACACTATTAAAATCGAGCGAATATTATCAATTTTTACGAAAATTTTCCTATTTTATTCGGATTTTATAATTGTATATTGACTAATATAAAGAAACATAAAGAAAACAGCTGTATAAAGGTTTAATAATTGAGTCATATTGCAATATTCATTCTGCACATATATTTATTATATGTATATTTATATATCTATTTGTGTATATATATTTTATTCGAAAACAGTATGGAAATAATGTCTGAAGAAGAAGTCATCGCAAAAGCCGAAAGAAAAGGATCGAGACATACTCTATCTCAGCACATCGCTCTCCAAAAATAACAATTACTCAATGCCCATATCAGACTCACGATAGCCAAAACTCCTCCTCCAGAGGCAAGCCTCCATGTCAATATCTGTTCTTCCAAGGCCACCACAATAATTCTATTACTTTTCGGTTTCTATTTTCTCGTCTTTGCTCTCACTGAATTCATAACGAACACTCATGAATCTGCATACAGTCATGAGTTAGTCTGCACCAAAAACAATTGCCAAGTATTAACCCAAGACATGCGCTTCTCACCTGGGGTAAATATCAGCATCTATCTGCATCTCCCGGACATATCGCAAAACTCAATTACTAATAAATTTTCCTGGTCTCCCGAACAGCTGAGTGGCATCAAAACCACCGGCTCTGTCACTTGCGAAGGCGAAGCTACCAATATCGAAATAGGAGTAAGTCTTTCTGTAACAGGAGAATCACTCGACCCCAAGGCTATCGCTATACCTTGTGGGAGGTTGGCCAGCCTGTATCCCAAAGGAATTCTCAGAATCGTCAATATAGCAAACAACAACTCCATTCCACTGCTTACGGACAGCATTAACCACCCAGATGTAGAGCAAAAATTTGGCAACATTGACTTGTCCAAGCAATGGCTAGACATGACCGACCCTCGTTTTCAAAATTGGATGGAGATTTCCCCAATTCTAGATAATAGGAAACTCTGGGGTGTCATTACTGCTGATGTGAATGGAAGATTCCAAATTTAAGCATAATGTAAAAAAAATAATCAATTTAATTGAGACTAAACTTAATAACCACATTATTTTGATTTCTTCTTCTTCAGTTGACCAAGTTCCGAATTCTAGAATTCTTATATAAATATAAGACAATGGAGGTTTAGGAGGTCTCAATCCTTCCCTTTGTGTCTATAACTTTGTCGCTTCGGGGTGTTCCTTTCTGTTCACCATTCTGAGTTACACTCTTCAAGTAAAAGTAATATTTTACAACTTAAATATATGTTTTTTTGGTATTTTTGTAATATATTTACCTAAACTCTGCAGAAATAAACAAAGAATACAAAAGTAACTCCAGTTTCTGAAGAAGGTAAAGCAAGCGTGGTTTGATTCTAATAATCGAAACATATACTTAAAATAATTTTTAATAAGTGGCCATATGATATTAATTAAAATCATATAGTCATCTTTGTTGGGTAAAAAACTATTGATTCTCGCTTTGATATAGATACATATTTTTTCATTGCATTGGTAATACGATTGTAATAAATCTGTATAAATCAATAATAGTTCAAAGTTTCCTAAACGAACAACAGGAGATATATATAATTTAGTGTTAATGCATCAACTTACTGTAAATTATTCATTAAAATTTAGACAAATGGAATAAAGAACATATAGAAGTATTATATAAGTATTGAAACTAAATATTTATATGATTATGTGTTGTAAATACTCAGAAGTGCAAATCTACTCCAAACTACAGATATTTCATAGTTTAAATCGACAATGATACATTTTTTATATTTTATATTATATATTTATAGGATATTATTAGTATTAAGGCTATTTTTTAAAAAAAACTTAATTTTAACAAATGGAACCCAAGAAATAGGAAGAAGAATTTGAAGAAAAAGACTTCATCCAGAGTAAAAAGAAATGGAAAGACCTTGATCTTCATTAATAAATTATTGAAGTGCTCAAGTTCATCAACAAACCCAAACCAACCAAAGTCCAATAACGATCATTGGAAATAACCAACAGTATCATCCCCATATATATATATCTATATTTCATCAACAAATTATTTAATTTATCAACAGACCCTGACCGAAAGAAATACTCGCTCCTCATACAATCGGGAAACGGTACTGGCAAAACGTACGCTTTCTTATTGCCAATACTTAATGCGCTCAAGCCAAAAGTCCAGGTCACTAAGGATAAAAAATTGTACAATAAATATCAAAAAACATTTCCTTATTATACACTTGGTTTTTTTAGAGGCGATAAAATACAAAAGGACTAAATCTATTGTCCCCAGGCCATCATCCTGGTTGGCACTTCCCTGCTGTCGCAACAGATTTCAGATGAATTGAATCGGTTTCTTGAATATTTTAAGAAGACAGAGCGAAAGGCGGAACACTTGAATTTCACAATAGGGAGGCTAGAAAAGGAACACTCTCCTGGGGATATCCTGATCTGCATGCCCAAAAGTTTACTCTCCCGTCATTAGAGAAAAAATCTGCAACTCCAAAACTGCGCATTTGTGGCATTCGACGAGATCGACGAGCTTTACGACAACGAATCTTCCGAGATCAAAAGAATAATTGAAATTGTAGACAAACAATAAAATACACGATTGATCGCATGTTCTGCCACTATGAAACCGGAATTTCTCACTTGGTTCAAAGATACCAACAAAAGCAATCTTCTGGAAATCAACATGAGAAAATAGAC